>OY987260.1:4101038-4148538 GCA_963920725.1 Rhamphomyia laevipes
TTGACGGTTTCCGATGGGTTATTTCGCGGCGAGATCGTTTGAGGGTCGTTGAAGAAAAGGAACAGAACCTGAATCTAGCCAGCATCCAGGCACTTACAGATGAACTGTGTAACCGTTTATATTTCGCTTGGCTTCTTGCCAGGATGTTGAACGGGATGCCAAATCTGACCGCATGTTCACCAATATGCCAATGATTCCGTGTACATAGCTATCGTTCTGGGCTATGTTTTTGCGAGTGATTTTTTAGGAGGTTGTTTCTGTTTTGCTCTTATTAGGTCTGTAGGTTAAAAAGTAAATTTTGCGATTCTTATACAAAAACGGAGACCAATTTAAAATTTAGCAGATTATATATATATACATAATCTCTGAATTAAAAATCCCAGAACAGCAGAACAGTCGACCTTAAGCGTAAAATTAGTTATAATATGTAATTGCATTCTCCGTTTACCTTTTTTGCATAATAACAAAATGATTTTTTCGTCATCATTTTATTATTATACTGTAACAAAATAAGCATATCCTTAAAATAGCTTATGTCACGCATATCAGTTAGATAAAATTGCTCGAAATCTAAAATAGATTATGTAATTTTAATATAATATTTTTCTTTTTGTTGTTATTTATCTTTTATATAATTTGTTTAATTTGGCTGAACAATAATTTTTATATGTTTACAACCAATTACAAAATCACGACTTTCTTATCTCGACTTAAGTTTTTTTTTTTTCATATTTTTTTCTTTAACGCATATAAAAGGAATCTAGACTTAAGCTATTTTACCATATTTTCTTTTAGTATATTTCTAACTCTAAAGTAGACTAAAGTAGACCTTATAAAATATATTGGACAAATTCAATTCAAAAATTATATAATGTGATTAAATGGATAATAGCTCAAGTGACTTAATTTCATTATAAAGTTTAATTTAAAATTGAAACAAATCAATTAAACTTAAATGGATTTTTCTTTTCTTTTCATTAACCTACCCCCCCCCCCCCTCTTGGGAGCAGCATACAGGCTTCCACAAAACATCTTCATCTTACTCGGTTTGATTACGCGCCACCTTCTTTTAATTCTTGGGAATATCATGCGTCTCCATAGATCGTTCTTTTTGACGATCACAATTTCTTGATTCCTTAAGGAATTCACTCTAATAAAGACAATTCTTTGTAATGCTATCCGGATCATTTTTCTGATGGTATATATATATATGATGACCGATCCATATCTTCATTTTCTACGTTTTATCTGCTTCCAGTATATAATATTGATATAGTTCATCATTGATTAAGTTCCAAAAGAGATCTGTGCATTGACTGAGATATATAGTGTTGGGCCAGAATATTCTATATATATATAATATGATATACTGAGACACTGAGGTTGATGATAAAATACTTGAAGCTTTTGTGTAATGCTATAGTCTGAAAGAAACCATACGTTTGACTGCCGCGTTTCATGGCATTGAATATTCTTTGTTTGTCTGGATTTTTAGTGAATTTCTTTATACTATATATATATATAGTATAGTTGCAAATTGTCCGAATGCTGATGCTGATCTTGTTTTCTTGAGCCTGTTCTTTCGTTACAAACATTTTGTTGTTATACATCTTTTTGTTACAAACATTACAAAATTGGATTGATGAAAAACTAATCATTTATAGAAACTGTTTAAAAAACTGTTTTCGACTTTTCATATAGTTAACATAATGATCGGTCCAAAAAAAAAAAAAAAAAAAAACATAAATAAGAACCAATATTTTTATTGTGAGGTGAAATCCCCAGCAACAATATAACACACATCAGAGTGTACATCAGAGTGTATATATATGTATATATATATATATATTTGAAAAGATTAATGATTTTTATATATATATATATATATACAAGCCATCAACATCACCAACAACAACAAAACATAAAAAAGATACAAGATACAAACAAGGTGCGAGGATTTTATGTATATAGAAAAGTTATTATATATTTTTAAACTTGTATAATTTACTTTATAAAAAAAAAAAATTATTCATGACGTATATATGTACCTGTATATCCTTTATTTTTTTTTTTTTTTATTTTTTTTTTGTGTTGTCTGTATCCATATTTTAAATTGTGAAGTTTATATTGTTATTTATTCACGTAATACTGATTATTTATGCGTATACATATTTACACATATACAAACAAAACTTATTTATGTATATATATATATATTAAATCTTTGCGTTTATTTGTTTACAATTTTTCCCGTCCGTATTTGTTAAGTTCTTGCTTTACAGGTTTTTTTTTTTTTCTTTCTTTTTTTGTGTTCTTGGCTTGTATTTATATTTTTCCAAGAAGATCTAATCAGCATTTCGATTTTCTTCTACTTATTCTTTTTTTTTTTTTATTATTATTATTATTATTATTTTATACCAATTTTATGGTCATCTCTTGTTTAAGTAATCATCATCAGCATTGGGCGTTATTAAATCGGTATATGTATCTAAATACAGAGTGTCATAGAAAATATATATGGTATTATTGAAACTATAGGTAAAATTAGATGTAATTTATTCCTTTATTTTCTTATTATTAATTATGATTTCCATACACTCCAAACGCCAACAACCACACAACAACTCCCCCCCCCCACCACCACCCAACCAACACCAATTAATTGCGATCGATCCATCTACTAAATTCTACTTGAGGTATCATCACAAGAAAATTGATTCTATTTTTTTGTTTTTAACAAGAGTACTTAACCATTACACGCTGCTGATGATCAATAATATATAAGGTTTATCAAGAGCTTAAAATGTTCTTATTATATGTTGGCAAACACCATCTCACCGCCCATCCATCCGTATTCCAAATAATTAATTTTCTTGAACGAAGTCGTTTATAGATTCTGGTTTACAATGTTTTGGATCGCACCACCAGAAAAAATCCAGAATATATTTTTATAAATACTAATAACATCGTAGAGGAAAACTATGTGTGACGATCAAGACAAGACACTGGTCCACTGAACGAACACATCCACAAGATATGGACTATACTTTGTATATACGCATATGTTTAACTATTAACATGAAAGAAATGCTTGAGAAGAGTATGAACCCAGAAAATTCGAAATAATATGATCCTGACCCTATAGCTGAAGATGATAAGAACTTTATGACAAAAAAAAAAAAACTAATCGAACTTGATGTTACCAGCGTTTCAGTAATGATCTAAGAGAATTTAGTGCTGGTGGTGAACCCCGATCAAAAGTAACAGGTCAACACTCAAATTGAGTTAAATAAAAAAAATAAAATAAAATAAAAATAAAATAACGTCTATGGTTTGTTGTTAAGAGTTAAGAGTTAAGTGCTGACGCTACATAATATATAGTTTCCGATCGGTGGTGGTTTTTTAGTTTTCAATTTTGAGAAATCGATAATTTCGATCGGTTGAGTTTTCGATTTTATGTGAAATCAATTGATTGCGAACGACATCATATATATAAGTTGAATCATCGGAACGAATCGAATCGAAAGAGTTTGAAATAATTGGAATTCTGATGCGAATCCCAAAACTCTGAAGCAAATTTCAAAAGAAAAATGAAATTTGACATCAGTTTTTATTATTATATATGATTTTATCGGTTGCAATCGTTAACTAACGTGCTCAGTTCTATATACTTAACCAGTCGTAATCCGAAACTGAACTGCTGAACTGGTATATAGAAACTAGCCCATAGGCTTTATTAGTATATTTGGTATCGATTTGGTATTTATATAGTAGAGAATAACAAATTGATTGTGGTGAAACGTTTGTATTAGCATTAAATTTTGTAAAAAAAAAAAAAAATCTGATAATTATATGGATACTTTTTGGACACCCTATAGTTATATATATATATATATATATATATGTTTGTATATATGTGGTTTAAAATTGTATATAACAAAGATTTTAATTTTTTTTGTTTTATTATTATTATTTTGGGGTTGTGAACTTGTTGAAGGCATTAAAAATACGAACACGCATCTTAAAACCTATATATTTTAAAGAATTATATATACATATATAAATATATATGTATTTATGTAATAATGTATCTGTATATATATATATTTATTTCTGAGAAGAATGCATATAAAAAAAAAAAAAAAAAAATTTTTTTTTTTTTTTTTAATATGTTTTTATATAACGAGATGACAGAAATACACCAAAAGCCCAGACGTAATAGGATAAGTTATTATAATAACAACAACAACAACAAAAAAAGGTCTTTTCTCTGTTTTAAGATACAATAGAACTTAATTATGTATTTTTTATTTTGCTGTATGTTTTTTTTTTTATTTCATATTATTATATACATATATAAAAAATTTATTAATTAACAAACAACTTTAAATTAATTAAATTGGCCTGTTAATTAAAACAAAGAACGAATAACAAAATTTTAATTGTTATATTATATACATATATTAACTAAAAAAAAACAAAAAGAAAAAAACAAAAAAAAAAATGTATCTTATCAACACTTTTCATTATAACCAACAATTTTGTTTGAAAATTTGTGCGATAAAATTATCTCAATGAAATCGTAAAACTTATTGAATTTCTATGTTATTTTCCGAAACTATTTAACTATAAATTTAGTTAAATATACATTATATAAAAAAAAAAAAAACTTAAAGGCCGATTTCACAGTAGAAGCTTTAAAGCTTAACTAAAACCCGATTGTGTATATTATGCTTAAGTTTATTAATTTAAGGATCCATATATATAGAATTTCTCAATAAAAATTTTCCCTAAACCTTTAGCTAAAAGAAAATTAAAAAAAAAAAAAAAAAAAAAATGTAAATTATTGTGAATGATATTTAAAAATTTATGTTATTGTGAATGAAAATATATATATACCATATATTATGTAACATTGAAATTTTATGAGTTAATGAGTTAGCGTGCGCGTGTAGCATTTAATATTTTTTACCATAATATATATAGTTTTCTAATAATTTTATAACAACATAATATAAATATAATAAAAAGTGTCAAAAGTGACAGATTTAGCTAAACTTTAAGTTAAACTTCAATTTATAATAGTGAAGGTTTTATCTTTAAATCTTGCATTGAAAAATCATATATAGAAAATAAGTTAAACAGAGGAATTTAAGAACTGTGTGAAGGTTTTTTTTTTATAGTTTCCACTGTGAAATCAGCCATTAGTATAATAATAATAACTGATGTCAATATAAGAGTTCTTTGTTGTGTATAATATAGTGTCAAAATTATACAGGCGAGATATTAATTATATACGCATTGGTCAGTTTTTTTCTTTTTCTCTTAACGATATTTTACGGTCTTGGTTGGTTGGTTTAAGTGGCGAGTCCCAGCTACTTCAATTAGCGCATATGCACCGTTTTGCTACCACTCATGCTCATGAGACCCAGGTTAAATTACGCGGTGAAAATAGGGAGTGTTATTCAAGAAGCGTACCGTGTCTTTGGGTTGCTTTGTGGCTAGATCGTTGAGTTCGTTGAGGTATAGACTGCCGAAAAAGTTGTATCTGACCCTGATGGCTAGCGCTCTTACTATGATTCTTTAATTTATATATGCGTAATTAATTTCCAAGTTCTAAAAGCCTATATTTTACATACAATTTCGCGATATTGTCTCCATTGAATTTGTAATATTATTTAATCTAACAGTATGTAGACTGTAGAGTATAATTTATTAGTGTTGTTGTTTGCTTATGAATCATTTTCGGCTACACACACACACCAAGATTAATAAAATTCAATATCGTGAAATTTTCAAAAGTCGACTTAGGCTAGTCTTGCAATTAAAGTGACAATATTATAACATAATTTTCTCTATCTATGATTGCGGTTAAAATAGCGTGTAACTCCTTCATTTTCAAGAAAAAAAAAACAAAATATATTAAATTTCGCGATCGGCTTTACTTGCTACGGCGATCATAATTTTTTTTTTTTTTTTGCAATTCATTATGGGGAGCACAAAACAAAGAATCTTTTGAAATGTATATATATAGAAATAAATTCTGTATATACTTCTTTCTATATTGACGAAATAACTATGAGTATTAAGAGTTAAATGTAAGAGTTAACAGACCATCCATTTTCAATTCCTTCGCGGGGTGGAAGATAATTGAAGATTATGGAATAATTTATATATAAAAAAAAAGACTACGAAATCTGATGAGTTACTAATACAAAAGGTTTTTTTCATTTTTGTATATGCACCCAAAACGATCATATCTCGATTATCATTAAGATCATATGTTAAATAAATTGTTCATTTTTTTTAAAAAAATTTAAGGAAAATATGGTTGTGGTAGCTATTCCATAATATCGTATATAACTAACAAAACAATGACACTATTTTGCAGAGATTACGAAGAATATGAAGAATCCATATATATATAGGACGTGTTATAACCTCAAACCACTTAACTCCATTTTTAGAAAATTTCTAAGTTTCGATATATATATAGCATTTTCAGCTCAAGTAAACGATTTTACAATTCAAATTAACGATTTTACAATTGTAAAAAACGATTATTTTACAAAATTAACACGAAATTATATACAAGGTTGATCAAAGGTAAATACCCGGGCTCCTGTTGTAGTTCAAACTGTTCGTGACCGGTATACAAAACACTGATCGCTATACGCTGATCTTAAAAGGAAGCTTATTCATTATAAAATTTTGTCTTCTTGTTCTACTAAATGCAGCGAATTTTTGTAAGAATTGGGTAACAAAAATCGGTAATTTGAATTATTATGTAAAACAGTTAGGCAACCAAATTGCATTCATGCAAAATGGCTTCAACTTTATCCTACATTATTTATATATGAAATCGAACAAACTAAATATCAACAAAAATAATTTTTTGTATGTTATAAATCTGTTTTTTATGTTATATGATTATTTTCTTATATATAAAGCATAAATTAACATTTATGCTATACATACCCTGTTAAGATATAACATAAATATCTAAATTAAATTGATTGATATAAATATTTAAAATTATGTAAAGATGCATTTTATATACAGTAAAAGCTCTTTAATTCGGAATGGTCGGGCGGAAGGTCTTTTCGAATTAATGAATTTTCCGAATTAACGAGATTTTTTTTTTTTTTTTTTTGAAGATCTGGGTTTATAATGGAGTCCTTCAATGTTTAAGTTTTATACTATTTACCTCTCTACTGGCTAATGGCTCATTTCTACTATGACATTTTGATGAATAACGTAAAATTTAATATAAATGCAGTTGAATGTAACTTTAATTTAAAACCTTTATGTTATGTACAATTTTAATGTTATATATACTTCAAATTTGAGTAATAATAAAAATGCCATCAGTAAATTGGAATTTAATTTGACTTCTCGAATGCCAAATGAACACTGGAAATCCCCTAATTATTTCCAAAATAACCGAAATTGTATAATGCGTTAATGTATGCGACATTTACAGAAATAATATTAATAATAAACGTCATTAATAGGAAATAAATAGAAAAAAAATTACATAACATATACTAAGATTTTCAATAATTTTCCACAATTATAAAATAGAAACCCGACTTCCCTGTAATTCGGTAAAATCTTTCTTTCTAAATATGTTTTTTTTTTCCGAATTAACGAGCTTACCGAATTAAAGAGCTTTCACTGTATTAAGAACAAAATCCAATTTTGTGTCAGTTTTTGTGATATATCGTAAAATTTTCTAAAGAATTTACAATTTGAGATATTCAGCAAACATTTGATATAGAAACACTTTTAATTTATCCATAAAAAAAATAGTATTTAAATATGAAACATCTTCTATGCTGCTATACGTTTCATCAGTACCATGCATATAAAAGCATTGATCTATATGTTCTATATACTTTCTAAAATAAACTGATGGGACATCGATGAATTGAAACTGGTATGATTGTGGTTCTATAAATGAAATAGTTTTGGATGTCTGAGATAAAGAAAATAAATTCATATATTCGTACTGGGATGTGAAGGATATAATCTAGAGATGAACAGTTCTACATAGGAGAATTCGCTGTAATCACGAGCTAAATGAGCTTTATCAGATTATATGACTAATATGGTTCTATTAAAAAAAAAAGATTCGCATCTAGATTTCGCTGACTAAATATGGTAACATCGTACGAATTACAAAACTGACATTGCGGTGCCCAAGATGAAGATCCAATCTTCGGTTTAAGGATGATATTATAGCGGATATTTTGGAATGCTTAATACTAACCTAAAGCTGTAAAAATTTGTGTACAGCAAAAAGTCCAATATGGTAAAAACTATCTTTACTCGGCTTGTGTACGTATATTATATATAACTAAAGCTGGGTATAGCCGCCGAGTAAAATAAGTAAAATAATCAGAACTGATGTGTAAATGAATTTTATGCTTCTACGATTTTGGTTTGTTTCTCTTCTTAAGCGGGAAACAAATGCGGTTATCAAAACACCAATAATGAGATTAGACAAAGACAACACGGCATTAGAAACTTATTTTATGAGGGTATAAGATGAAATAATTTCAATTCTTATATAAGTATCTTAATTAAAATTAAAATTGGATTTGGAAAGCACGACATTTTGGTATATATGTTACAGTTAAAGTGTACACACAGCAGTCAATTCATGCATTAACTAGTAAATGGTTTAAATATTTAATAAATTATATTGGAAAATGGGGGGAAATTTTATGAAATTTTATAATGGGAAAGGTTTGAATATAATTCAGTGTACACATTGACTGCTGTGTACACTTTAACTGTAACATTTACAAAACCAAATAATTATTAATGATACTCTAAAAGCTCATAAGTTTGAAACTATTATAAAAATTCTGAAGATAGGTTATATTTTCGTATATATAATAATCAAAACCAATACCAAATTGTTTTTTTTTTTTTTTTTTTGTAATGTAAACATATGTATTTAAATAACAAAAAATTTATGCTACACACGTAAACACACACACACACCATATACAAAAATATTAGTGTGTGTGTGTGTGTGTGAGTTGTGTTGGTGTCATATATATGATAAATGTTTGTATGGCTTGTGTCTGTTCCGTTGATAAATTTAAGATAAACAATGGATAAAATAAAGATAAACAATTTTTGAAAAAAAAAAAAAAATATATCTAAATAAATTCCCAAAAACAAGAATTTATGTTAAAAAAAAAAAAAAACAGAAATTTTCTATTTATCCATAATTAAGCAAAAATAGAAAAAAAAAAAAAAAAAAACTGGTAATTTATGTATGTATACAGGGTAAAAGAAGGGAAATTAACATACAATTTACTTATAATAATTTCATATATACATTCTTTTTTGGTACAAAATTTTAATCATTCTCATTTTGTTGTTGTTGTTGTTGTATATATTATACCGAAATTACGTGAATCAAACAAATGAATTCGAAAAACCTGACTTACAACAACAACAACAACAACAACAACAAAAATAGTATAAAAAATATAGTTAAAAAATTAAACTGTCAATAATTCTCTAAAATTCAAAATTAAATAATCAAGAATTTTTAGAAGTCACGCAGCGTCATACTGCAATATCCCTAAAAGCCAGATCTAAAAGAAACATTTTTATACCAATCATCTCCAAACACTGACACAAGCTTCCAAAACAAAAGTTTAATTTACAATATTACAAAGTATGCGTCAAAATGGGTATTAGAAGAGTTCATCAGAGCGAAATATAGTCACAAGAAATACACCTACAATACAAAGCATCAGCAAAAGCTCGGTATACTTGGCGACTGACGTGGCTCTTAACAGAATAACTAATGTGTTAAAGGTATCGGCGATTCGAATTTAATATATATATATATATGTGTAGATGATGCGAAAACAAACGCGAAACGATTGAATTATTTCTGTGTCAACAATGTGCCTGACGTATATCATGCCATCCTGGTTGATAACGGATTGCATATATATGAAACCAGAAGTTTTTGGATTTGAAAAACAACAATTCTCTTCTATATGATGGTTCCGTTGAAAGAGTTTTTTTTTTTTTTTTTTGGTTCCGGCAACAACAACGGAATTTAACTGAAAGATATAGGATACAATATGAACCTATAATTCTGACCAAAATGCCATAAAACCAAGCGGTTCCCATATATGTGCTCGATGTTTCCTATTATAAACAGTAAATTTAATTCACAGAGTTTGAATTAATCAACCTATATATATATAGATTATCAATATTGAATTATAGAATTTGTATATATATATGTAAATATTAAACGCAAAGTTACGGAATTATTTGCTACCTGGGTAATTTACCAAACGTCACGTCCCATAAGCATTTAAATCTGCGAACGTTCGTAAGTTTATCGGAAACTTCAACAGTGCGGTATGTATACCATCATATTTACTGATCCGCATCTCAGCATCAGTGACCCGAATAAGGAACCTGATCGCAGTTTCTAATCAAATTGTTCCATCAATCAATTCATGTTTTTTTTTTTTTTTTTTTTACTAATTATAAATTTCGATTAATTCTCTTGAAAGTGTCGCGGCCAAATATAATTTGATATATATATGACAAACAACAATTACTGACAGTTGTGTATTTATTTTCCAAGGTGTCGTTAACTATTTTGTGTATACGGTACTGGTGATATGTCATATAAATGTCATTATATATATATATATAAATTACAAAAGCAAAAAACAAAAACTTACCGAAAACAGGACTATGATCTGGTCTCGATGTAATTTTTCCACTTTTTTCCTGAAATGATAAAAACTGTTTGGAAAGAAAATTGATTTGAATTTGAATTTTTAATATTGATTTTAAATTTTTTTTATTATTATTTATTATTTTTATTAATTTTAATATTTTACCTCACTTTCTGTTAAATCAATTAGGCTAGATTTTTCTTCTAATAAATTTTCAGATGAAATTTTTTCATCTTCCCGATCACCTTCATCTTTAAAAATTTTAACTTCATCTGTACTACCTAAATCATCACCAGATGATCCAGTATGACCAGAATGAGCATTATGACTATTTAATGACATATCGTTATGTTTCATTTTGTTGATTTTTTTTTGTTTTTTTTTTTGTTGTCTTTATATTTATTTTTAATAAAAATATTTAATTTTATAAAAAAAAAAAAAAAAAAAAATTATTATTAATTAATTAATTATTTAAATATTTGCACTTGAAATTATTATTTCACTAAAATTAATTTTGGGTTTCTAATTATTTATTTATTTTTATTTTATTTTATATTATTTTTTTTACATTTATAATATTTTTAATTTATTTATTAATTGTATAACTAAATTTATATATAAATTTTTTTTTATATTTTTTTTTTTTTATTATTATTATTAAAAATTAAAAAATATTTTATTATAAATTTATTTTTATTTTAAATATTAACATCACAATTTTCAATTGATTTTATTTATTTTTATTAATTATAAATATTAAAAATTATTATTTACTATTATATTTATTTTTAATTTATTTAAATATGTGTTTTAATTTATAACATTTTAAATTGTTCACTTTTTAATTTTAATTTTTTTTTGTTAATTAATTTTTAATGTTCAAATTTTGGTTGTTATTAAATATTTTTTTTTTTTTTTTGATTTTTCTTTAAATTTTAATTTTTCTTTATATTTTATTTCTTTTTTTTTTTTTTTTTTTTTTTGTTAATTCTATATTTATTTTTAATTTTTAATTATTAATTTTTTTTTTTTTTTGGCAACTATTGGTGGTGTTTTTTAAGTAAATTTGTGTTTAGTTTTTACTTTAAAAAAAAAAACATTATGTTAAATAAAGTTGTATAATAATTATTAAAATTAATAAGTTTATTTTAATTATTTTTAAATTATTATTATAAGAATCTTGTATATTTTTCATTTTATAAAGTTTTCGGTTTTTTTTTTTTTTTTTTTTTTTTTTAATAATTATTTTGTGCAAAAATTAACGTTGTGTTCTACAAAATTTTTTGTTTTCAATCACACCATCATCGTAAATAAAATCTGTAAAAAGTTTTTGAAAAAAAAAAAAAAAAAATTAAATTAAATTAAATAAAATTGTTTTTAAAATATTTCAAATTTAAATATATATAAAAGTTAAAAAAAATATCAACAAAAACAATTAAAAATATAAATATAATTATATTAAATTTTAAAATAACTAAAATCTTGACAGCTAAAGCATCACAATGTTTAGAGGTCTACAAATAAACATATAACACAATCAGTCCGCCATATACAAGTCAAAAAAATCTCATCACCATCATGGAGGGAGGAACACACAAATTATTGCATATATGGTGAAAGAATTTATATATCTCGGGTTTTGGTAGTAATAACATCAGCCTCGAGATAAAATTAAGAAAATTATTCTCGCCAATCGACGACACTAATATCGTACCATCATCAGTGTTGTGTTGTATGTGGGCGCTGGGCGGCAGAATCGTGAACAATATCCATATAATTAAAGATAAGCGAACAGCGCGCTCTTCTGGATTTTTCGAGAGTAAAATTATTCTTCGTTACATCTTTGGCTCTCTATGTAGACGTTAATGGAGAGTGTGTGTTAAAGAGAATTCGTTATAATCACGAGCTTAATTGAGCTATAATATCAGGAGGACTGACCTAGTCAAAAATATGTCGGTATAGTACCAAAGACTTTGCTGGGCTAGGCCATGTCGTACCGAATAGAGAAGATACAGCTAAATGTATAGCTTTTATTTCAAACCTGAGGGTAGGAGCAGAATAGGGAATACATACATTATTTTTTTTTTGTCAGAATGAATCAAAGAATATCGGAGTATTATAGGTATATGGCTCAGATATTTCAGAGGTTTATCCTCCTGTATAAATCTCAAAATTTTGTGTTGTATATTTTTGAAAAATGGATGGTTTGAAAAAAAAAAAAATCGAAATTGCTTAAAATCAATTTTTCTTTTATGTGTTTCGAAGGTTACATTTTCAAAGAAAAGTATGACATTGACATATAGAAAAGTGACATTTTATATAAAATTCTATTTTTATGGTAGTTGTTAATGTGTTAAAAAAAAATGTAGGTATATACTACAATTTTGTTAATACTTCAATATTTTATTTAATTTGAATGTCTCAATATAGTTAATTATATATAAATTCCATAAATGGAAAATTATTCAAATTTATATTAAAAGATGAAAATAGAAATTCCATTGGATTTTTTTTTTTTTTATTATTATTTTGTTTTAAATATAAATTCAAATTATATTTTTAAAATAATAATGAAATATTTAAATATTTTTTTTTTTTGGTTCCACTGTCGTCAAAAAGTAACATCCAAATCCCTATAGAAAAACTGAATTTTTCTATAGAAAAAACCTAATTTCTCTTATATATATTAGTTATAAGTTTTTGTATTTTATTAAATTTTAGCATAAATTATTATGAAAAAAAATATGATAATAGATAGAGTGTTAAAATTAAAAAAAAAAAATTTAATAATCCGCCACATTTTTACAAAAAAAAAAAAAAAAAAATCCGATGTCAACAAGTTTTTTATTTATATAAATAATTTTTATTTATTTTACAAATAATTTGAATTGTAAATTTTATACAGGAACAGGATAGTAAAAAAATTACAAAACAGTTTGGCATATATATATACAGATTGTACAGGATAGTGCAAAAATAAAAAAAATACTATAATTTTTCTTATATAATTGTCCATTCATAACATAACCACTTAAAATATGATTGTATGATTGATCTATCAAAAATATAATAATTCTGCGATTAAACATTATCCCGAGATACCCCCAGGCAAATTGTCTAACGCCACTCATAATATATATATATTATATTTTCTGTCCAATCGTCAATTACTAATTATACTTGCCGTTTGAAAAAAAAATATTAATTGGCGAAATGGAGGCAACTTGCACATATGAGCTTAAGGTTAAATGGGATATCCGTTGGGTCGTGTAGCAAAGATCAACGTGTAGGAAAAAGATTTGAAAAAAATTACCCAAATTCATTTTAATTATTACGTTGAAATGATTGAAGAAAAAAAAAAAAACCTGCCGAATTACATGCCTTTTATTCAAGTTAAAATTTATGCTTTCTATTTCAAAGACAACAATTTCAGAAAAAAAAAAAAAAACCTAAATTCTCTCTAACACTCGCTGAAAAAAGAAGTAAGAAGGCATTAACCTGAAAAGTACAAACGCACAAACTGCCCTCTGAGACCCACCAAACAAAAGCGAAAGAATGTGTTGAATGCGTTTGTTGAAAGTTCATCAGTCACAAAATACAGGCCTAAGATATTTTCTTTATGAATGAAACAAAATTTAAACAGGGAAGATTAATGAAGGAAACAGATGCTGAGTATAGTGCAGCTCGTTTGAAAGATATGCTAATGTTCATAAGCCCACTATATTATGAAATAAGTATAGAGGTTCTTCCAAGAAAGATAATACAAAACCATAGATGATGGTCTGTCTTCGTAAAAGCAATGGTTAGACATGCTGTATACTTATTGTTATGCGTTATTGACAATGCACTTTGTTACAGTAAAATTAAAGAAATATTTGCAGGATGATGAATTTCGTGAAAAACAGGATACTTAGACTTGCACCCTAATATTGTCCAATGTTTAACCCAATTGAAAATATTTGGTCTGGTGATAAAGAGTTATGTCAAAAATGAGAATTCTAAAGCCAGTTTTGTTAAATATTTTTAATAACATTAATTCTAATTTTTCAATTAAGGAAAGAAATACTTTACGGAGGAAGGTCTGCAGACAATTACACAATTACTATATGTGCCCAGCATCAAGTATTTTTATTTTTTTAACTTCTTCGAACCAAATAGGTGACAGCAACGGAAAGTAGAGTAGCGTTCTTTTCAGAATTAGAAAGCCTAAAAGCTAGTAGTAGCCTGTTAATTTGAAAGTATTTTTAATTCTTTCAATTGCTATAAATGGCTTGAATTACCAGTTGTCAAACTGGTCAGGTAGCATTCTTTTTAGAAACTGTGAACTCCTATGTTAGTATTAGCCTGGTTTATTCAAGCTTTAATGTTTGATATCATTGAATAATTTTATATTTATTTTATTAAACTGCTTGCATTAAGCAGTTCTGTCTAATTACTAACATATTTGTTTGTTGTCGGTGATGGAAACAAACAAAACTTAATCCACTGTGCCGGATACTAAATTTATTCTCAAAGCTCAAAGTTTAAAAATATTATCTCCTTTATAAATTATATATATGTTCTTCTATTTTGTAATCAGACCTACTAACCTAATATCTTTACTTTAAGCTTGTTTTGTGTTGATCCAAAACAAATAGTAAGTTTCATTCTTAGACCCCATTTTCTTGGCAACATGACGTTATTGATTACAGGAGGATTAGATATTCGATTACTAACAAGGGTAAGTCAATGCCGCTTTTAATTTAAAAGATATACATATATATATATATGCAATCTCATTCACAAAAACACTTCTTCGCCAAAATCAGTTACACATCAAGCGTGCCGTTTTTTTTAGTGAAATCTAGTCGTAGTACGAATACACACAAATCTCTTCGGTTTTTTTTTTTTTCCTACTCTTCTTATTCTAACATTTACGTTTATGTTTACGTACCTTTACCATTTCGCTAAAGGCATGACGAAAAATATTTTTTGTATATGAAGAAATGACTTCGTATAATCGTTTCGAAAACGAAACGTTTTTCTTATATAGGAGAGTATTTAAACATTACGCTTCATTTTTTTTTTCAAAATTCAATCATAGTATAATTAAAAAAAAAAAAATTACGCAATTTTGCAATATATATATATATGTATATAAAATAACATACTTAAATATATATATGTATATAACCAAACAAACATTTTATCAAAATTTCAACAAATTATAAAAATTTTGCGATAAGTAATTTCTAAGTAAAAAAAAAAAAAAAAATACTATTCAAGTTGACATCATTGAAAATAAATGCGCTTGAAAAAATAAACTAATTTTTTTTTTATTATTATTATTATTTCAATGCCCCCAATAAATATATGTAATTGAATTATCCCGTTATTATTATTACATTATATATATATAAATATAAATATAGTTTAGTTAGATATAAAAATTGTTATTTGAAATGAATTTGTCATGATTTTGTTCAAATTCATTCAATTCAATGGGTCTACAATCCTGCTCGAGCCTTGGCCTCCTCTATACAGACTTTATTGTTTCCACAATTTCTTGAGCGGAAGCGATTTTTCAGAACACCACCCTGTCCCAGCCCTAATTTTTTTTTTTTTTTTTTTTTTCAAATAAATTATTTAATTTTGGTCGAAGGATTTCCATATATTAATATACTTCCTGATGGCATTTCATAAAGTTCTTTCTGCATCTTATACTAATCAATCTAAAGAGCTTTGGCCTGAGAGGGACCTTAGGAAAACAAATCTGCTTTTATCGCAGAATAGGAGCAACCTAAGAATGTCGGTAGGCATAGTAACAGGGCACTGTCTCTTAGGAAAGATGGCCAAGAGGCTGGGACTCACCACGGTGGATTCATGCAGAGGGTGTTGCGGAGGATATCAGTCACATGCTGTGTGACTGCCCTGCATTGAGCAGAAGTAGATATCGTATCCTGGGTGACTATCGTTTTGATGGACTTGAGGAATTGGCAGGGATCCCGGTCAGGGATCTGTTAAAGTTTGTAAAGAATGCGGGGTGGCTTGAAGAGCAGTAGAGGGTAAGATTGTTGTTATTCAAGGGGATACCTATGGGCCAACTAGTGGCCTAGTGTTGGGGATACAACCAACCCCCCCTTACTAACTAACTAACTAACTATACTAATCAATATGCAGTCTCTTCTAACCGTGTTACATATAATAGAGTCAGTGAGCTATTTATGTATGTATTTGCTTTCTGCTTAAATTTCTGTGTTATTAACTTTGTCGACTGAATTTTGTATATTTTTTTTACTAACTATGGCTACTAGCCAGGCTTTTATTTTTAATTTTTTTTCAATTTCTTCGAATTGACATACGTAACAGCATAGGGAAGTAGAGTATGTATAGCTTTCTTTTCAGAATTGTTAAGACTAAAAGCTAGTATAGAAGCCTGTTAATTATAGAAAGTATTTTTTTTTTTAATTCTTTCAATTTCTATATAAATATGGCTTGAATTAGCATAGTTTTCAAACTGGTCAGTAGCGTTCTTTTTTTTTTTGGAACTGTGAACTCCTATGTTAGTATTAGCCTGGTTTATTCAAGCTTTAATTTTTGATATCATTGAATAATTTTATATTTATTTTATTTAAAAACTGCTTGCATTACGGAAAAGTTGCCATAAGAAAACTTAAGACACAAGAAGAGCTTGTGAGATTGATTAGGATTAGATGATACTCGTTTTACTATATATAATTGAAACTATTATTAACAAAACTATACATCAAAATTATTAGCATATAGCATAGTAAAATCAAAAGATCAACTATACTTGCTTATTATGGATGACACACGTCCGTATAACGGATATTAAATTGTATATAGAAATTTTTGAATTAAGTTTATGGGAAAGAAAATTTATGTGAATATTTTTATTTAATTTTTTTTTTTTTTTTTTTTTTCAAATGTCATCAAACATTGAAAAAATAAGCAAAATTGACCTGTGTCTATATGCTGAACAAAAACAAAACTGATATATGTATAGGTAAAATAAAACAGAATAAAATTCATAGCTTGCAAACTTATTAAAATGTCGCTGATGATTGAAATTATCTACTGTTTATATCTTTCACCACATTTTAGGACACCCTGTATTATAATTATATATATATATATATATATATATATATATATATGAAGTTATCAACTTCAAAATTATATTATGTGCCAAATTACATTGAATTCGGATAATAAATAATTTTATATAAATAAAAAATATTGACAGCCCCAGAATCATTAAATTTTTGTTGTAAAAGTTTTTTACTTATGTTGAAGGCATTGAAAAATAATAGAGTGAGAATCTGCCAGGAATATTAAAATTTTATTTTTGTGTTGTTTTGAAATTAGATATATAGAGTTTTATAATTTAGTATTTCATATATATGAAAAAAAAATTATATACACCCAATTCTGTTTTTACACGGTTTTGATTTAACACGGTCTAGAAAAAAAAAAAATGATTTCGTTTTTAAACGATTTCATTCGTTTTAGCACGATTTAAAAAAAAAAAAAAAAACTATTTAATTGAAATTTTAAAGAAAAATATTTTTATTGATCGTGTAATCTTTTAGAAATTTATTTAGGGAATTCCCTTTTCTAATTTATTTTCACTTACGCTTGTACGAATTTTCAGTTCCTGAACTCTGCTATATAATTTAATATTTAGTATATGTTACTTTTACTTTAAGATTTGAATTGCTGTTTTTTTTTTTTTTTTTTTTTTTTTATGAAATAAACTGCGTTTAAAGGTTATGGAACTAATCCCTTATTTTTTCTATGTATATACAGTACTTCATTTCTTTTTTTACACGGTTTTTTTTTTTTTTACACGGTTTTGTCTGGAACGTATATCTACCGTGTAAAAACAGAATTATATGTATATTTCCATTTTTCCAATCAATCTTTTCATCATAACACTCATAGTTATTGCATAAAAGTGTTGTGATGGAAAGATTATATAGAGTTATTAAATAATTTATAATATTTTTCTGTTGTCGAGAAAAATTGGTATATATACTAAATCCGCTGTTAATGATTTTTTAGTATTTATATTACAGTATAATTAGGAAGTTGTAATCAAATCCTAATATATAGCCGATAAAATTCTTTGATTAAGTAATTATATCAATATAATAAATTGTATAAAAGTTTGAAAAAATTTGATTCTTAATTTTAGGTAAAAAAAAACTCAATAAATTTTTGTATTTTTTTATCAATTCATTTTGTTTATCATTTCCTTGTTAATATTTTTTTTTTTTTTATTTTATTTTAATTATTATATATATATGCGGTGATAACGATAAACATATTGTAACACCATCAATATCATCAGAATTTCGTATAATATATATATATTTATAAATACAAATTATTATTAGTATTATTTTGTTCTTAAAAGACAAAGATAAGATTATTTATATCAATAAAGTGATTGTAAAAAAAAAAAAAAAAAAATCTTATCTTGATTTTATTACAAAATTAACCCAATCTTATATTATGTACAATATAGTAGCCTACATGGCAATACTATTATTAAAATCACATTAAGAATTGTTTTTAAAGTATAATTTTTCTCTTTTCTGTTCTGGTGAAATCGATAAATAAATTTGGTGAGGAATTGGAGGTTGTTATTTAGTTCCGATCCGAATTTAAATTCAAATTGACAGATGTATATTGACAGAAATCTTTGTTTGTTCGAAATATGACATTTTCTCAATCCTCTTCTTCCAATCAGGAATTGATTTTTATTCCGAAATTTCAATTCAAATTGACAACTAAACTGACAGTTTTCACAAGAAATCTTTGTTTGTTCGAAATATGACATTTTCTCAATCCTCTTCTTCCAATCAGGAATTGATTTTTATTCCGAAATTTCAATTCAAATTGACAACTAAACTGACAGTTTTCACAAGAAATCTTTGTTTGTTCGAAATATGACATTTTCTCAATCCTCTTCTTCCAATCAGGAATTGATTTTTATTCCGAAATTTCAATTCAAATTGACAACTAAACTGACAGTTTTCACAAGAAATCTTTGTTTGTTCGAAATATGACATTTTCTCAATCCTCTTCTTCCAATCAGGAATTGATTTTTATTCCGAAATTTCAATTCAAATTGACAACTAAACTGACAGTTTTCACAAGAAATCTTTGTTTGTTCGAAATATGATATTTTCAATCCTCTTTTTCCAATCAGGAATTGATTTTTATTCCGAAATTTCAATTCAAATTGACAACTAAACTGACAGTTTTCACAAGAAATCTTTGTTTGTTCGAAATATGATATTTTCAATCCTCTTTTTCCAATCAGGAATTGATTTTTATTCCGAAATTTCAATTCAAATTGACAACTAAACTGACAGTTTTCACAAGAAATCTTTGTTTGTTCGAAATATGACATTTTCTCAATCCTCGTCTTCCAATCAGGAATTGATTTTTATTCCGAAATTTCAATTCAAAGTGACAACTGAACTTTTGATTCTCTGATTTTATAATTATAATATATTATTATATATTTGTAATGGGTAATTTGTAATGTTATATACTTATTGAAATTTTAATATAAATTTATTCTATATGAGCGCAAATTTATGTTGTTCAATATCGCATAGGAAAGTGATTGTTAAATATATACATTTCATAATACATTGCATTGTGTAAAAATAAAAACTTTATCATTATTTCGATTATATATTCTAGCGTTATCACTTGCTTTAATTCCCAAATGCATATTTAACCTAAGTTCTATAATTATTTTATTATATATATATATAACAATATTAGAAAATATTAAATAAATAAAAAAAAAAATTATGTCATCATTTATAAAGATCATCATCACATCATCATCAAGTGGATTTTATATATATATATTAAATTTAAATTTATTTTAGAAAGTGTAACTTGTATTCCATATATATATTTTTTTTAAAAAAAATTGCGCCATCAGTTGTGAAATAGAAAATGTAGAAGTTATGCTATGTTTACTGCTGAGTTTCCGCTGTTAAACGAAAAATAAAATTATATTGAAGCTATATATTTAACCTGTGTGTCTATATATTATTGTCTGTTATTCTTTTAAAACATTTATAATTCATATTATTTTCATTATCAAAATGTTTTCAAGATTTGATCGAATGGTGGGGTCTCGGGTCTCTCTGTAAACTGTATTGAAATAATATTAAAATTAAATGTATTTAAAGGATATAATCTTATCCTATATAATTATTTTTCATTAATTCACTTTCGTATACTATAATATAATTTAAAATGCATATATAAAAACGTTTTACTGTTGTCTGTATAATGGTTTTTATTACAATATTATGGATTTCAAAAGGACTATGGAAACAGCCATACATCCTATATATAATATTGTTGATCCTATATCAGATTTTGATTTTCCCAAAAAAAAAAATAGTTAACCACCCTCAATATACTCTCAACGGTGTTATACGCCATATACTGTTAAAGTTTCTAAATATATTCCAGCAATTTATTGCCATATATAAGCTTTTTTTTTAAAAAAAAAAAAATATTTTTTATAACTTCTATACAAAAGACTTAACATCAGAGACCTGAAGCAGAACCGAACCGATAAACCGTAATTAACAGATAATTTTTACCTTAACCGTAACCGCACCGATATTTCAAAATTCTTATTAACTAAGTTAATATATAGGATTCTAAAATTGAAGAACAACGACTTTTAAAACGGTTATTTTTTATGAATTTATTATACAATTTTAATGAAGTTAATTTGCAATTTGAAACTGCTGCATCCATCACTAATATAAAACATTTTCAGGTCAATTTTAACGATTTTACAATTCAAAATTACCGATTTTTATGTTACCCATAATTCATACAAAAATTCGCTGAATTTATTAGTAGAACAAGAAGACAAAATTTTATAATGAATAAGTTTCCTTTTACGATTAGCGTATAGCGATCAGCGTTTTGTATACCGGTCACGAACAGTTTGAAATATACAACAGGACCCCAGGTATTTTACCTTTTGATCAAGCTTGTATATAATTTCGTGTTAATTTTGTAAAATCGTTAACTTGAGCTGAAAATATGCTTAGAAATGTACAAAAAGTGGAGTTAAGTGCTTTAGCTTATGACACGTCCAATTGATGTAGAATTTATATAATAAGTATATAAAGTATAAGTGAATGTTATAAGTATATATATAGTTGTCAAATTTCTGTTTACGTTGTGTTTATCTAGCAGCGCATTTCCGTTGCGTAAATGTTAAAGAGTATAACTGAAGAGTTTTATATTTAAATATACTATATGGACATATAGTAAGTACATACAATTTTTTTACAATATGAAAATCATAGACAATAATTAACCAATTGAGATTCTTATTTTATAAGCATAATATTATATATATAAATTTATGATTAAATTTCTATATATATGGCTTATCAAAAAACAAACATAATTTGTATAATTTTTGTATATTGAATTAGTTCTTTTTTTATTGTTTTATAAAACATATAAAATCTAAATATATAATATTCAATTCTTCTTATCTTTAGTCAATTTTCTTACTTTTTTTTTTATATAGGGTAAACTCGGGTAAATCCGTGATATTAAGAAATATAGTTTTAATTTTTAATATAGAAAATTAATATATAGATTTGCAATAATTGAGTAAGATTACAGGTACAAGATTCGTTCATAAATATCTATAGTATCATTTTTGAAAATTTCTTTAAGATTATACCTTTGTTTAATACCTAGAATCAAAAAAGGTTATATATACGTCTAATTTCGTGATACTACGGCTAACTTTGTGATAAAGAAAGTCTAATTCCGTGATAACATACTTTCAGAGAGGCTAATGCCATGATAAATTATGCTTACCACACAAATTATAGCGAAAATTTTCAAAATATATATAAATATAAGGTAAAATTTCTTAACCCATTTTATTCAACAGCTAATTTGCAGCTAATAACAAAAGTATATGTTCCTATATCATTTCACATTTCAGCGACTGATCTCTTTTTCAAACACGAAAACTTATTAAATTATAACAAAAAATGTTAAAAATATCATCACTGATCTAATTTATTATAGTACGAGCTATAGTCTCTTTGTCAGGAGAATAATTTTATCAAGTTAATTAATTTAATGAAAATTAGTATGTAGCACATATAAAACTTCATGGTAACGTTTTTCTATTCGACTATCACGGATTTATCCGAGTTTACCCTATATAAAGACCATGTTAATATTTATGTTATCTATATGTGAAAATTGACATTATTTAAAGAAACCTTAAACTATTATTACTCAGAAATTTATATATATATATATATATATATATATATATATATATATAAAAAATATTTTAAAAAATTTTAAAAGATAATCAACAACAACAACAACATAATAACGATAACGAAAAGTCAGGTAAATAAACACCAACAAAAAAAAAAAAAAAAAAGATATAACCTTATATATATTATGAAAAGGAGAGGTGTGTGTATATGTCAAGAAGGATACAAAAATTTATATTTTTAAGGAATTATAAATGTTTATTTTAAGAAATAAAAAATTTTTTTTTTTTATAATATTTTCACATAAAATGACAGCGAAAATCCTAATCCAGGTATAAAATGTGGTTAACTATATTTACAATGCCCGTCATCTCTATTATAAATAATTCTCCAGGTAAGTTTAAACATAAAGTATAAAGAACAAAACAAAATGAAAATTTTATAATATCATTTTTAGATTTATATGTCTAATATTTTTGATATTTTGTAATTTTCTCCTTTTATATATATATATATATATATTTTTATCTAACCCACCATTCCCGGAAGAATTGTATATTAAGCGACAATATTAGCAAAAATCAATTTTCATCATATCTATGTTAAAATTGTGTATTAAACGTCACATTTTCATTTATATACTCTTCTATATAATCAAAAAATTACACAAAAAAAAAAAAAATTTATTCGTAAAATAAATATATATTGTGTATCTGCCAAATTATTTTATTCTCCGTGATTTTGGTATCAATCGTCAAAAAATATGTATAAAAAAAAAAAAAAAACCTTAAACGCCATCAAAATGCTTCAAAATAAATGTAATAAAAGCAGCAATTATTTCAAAAAAAAAAATAATAATAATAATAAAGTGACACATGGCGCTAAAAATCCATATTGAAATCAATTTATTTTTACCTATATATATATTACACAAAATAAAAATATAACTAACAATAAGAAGTATTTTTGCGTTTCCTGAATTTTTTTAAAAATGTCACTTAATACATTTTACCGGGAAGGTTTATCGATATACAATTTATAATATACTTCTTAGTAACGCGTAAATGGAGTTTAGAGAATTCGCTAAATGAGCTTAATATCATAGAGACTGAACTATACCATATATAGTGTAAATTTGTCGAATTTGTCAGAGACTTAGGGTGGGGGTTAGGTCACATCGTGCGATTGATAGATAATCTTTGACTGGTAAACTAAATGGTTATTTATATATACCCTTAGGTAGAATAAGAAAACCCAATCTGCAGTGGAATAAATGGCTATGGTTTTGAAATGGATATTGTCGGATAATTTAACCGGAAAGCTATAGGAGAATTATTGCGCAGGACAAAGTCATATTGAGAAACTACTCTTTTTTTTTTGAATCTCGGTCCCAGGCTAACTAAATCTGTTGTATATTTGTATATAGCGTCAAAGTAATAATTGTAAATAAATGGTCACCAAAAATCTTATATATATACCAAATTCAGTTTTGTGATCTATATAATTTTTGGTGGACTATATTATTGTTAAATTTAAGGTTATATTGTTATTTTAATGAGTCCATATATCAAAATTACATTAAATTATTTATATAATGTTACACTAAATGTCATTTATAAGAGATTTGAAATATTATTAATTAATCACATTTAAATTTCTATATGAAATGGATTTTACAAAGCCCTATTTTAAGTATATAACGAACCGCTGCAACATTTAGTCTACTATATATATATAGATAAATTAGATACAAGGCCATAAGGATACATTTCCGAGGGTTAATAAAATAAAACTCTATTTGACTATAAACGTTCCAGCTACCAGATTCTTATTATTTGTCAAGTCCATAGTACGCTGATAAATAAACTCTTAAGCTTCTCACCAGCTTAAGAGTATATAACTATACATATATGTATATGACAATTTTATAAACATCTTATACTTAGATATAAAAAAAAGTTGTTATATTTGTCATTTCATTTTATGCGGTATATTCTTAATAATAGTGTAATATGAGTGAGCCATAAAACAATTTTTAAATAGCTCTCTGGGGGTTTTTGTAATATCTTTTTATATTTATATCCAATTGTTATCCGATTTGAATGAAATTTGGCAACTATATACATTCCAGATTATTGTTTCGGTGGAGACTATACTTATATATCAAATTTGAGGTCACTTAGTATTATATTAATTAACTTCAAATGAGTGCATTTCAATATTTTGCGAATCATTACGATATTGATTTGAAATATTTATATTATTTAATTTCGGGCTTTATACAGTGAAAGCTCTATAATTCGGAAAGCTCGTTAATTCGGAAAAAAAAAACATATTTAGAAAGAAAGATTTTACCGAATTACAGGGAAGTCGGGTTTCTATTTTATAATAATTGTGGAAAATTATTGAAAATCTTAGTATATATATGTTATGTAATTTTTTTTCTATTTATTTCCTATTAATGACGTTTATTATTAATATTATTTCTGTAAATGTCGCATACATTAACGCATTATACAATTTCGGTTATTTTGGAAATAATTAGGGGATTTCCAGTGTTCATTTGGCATTCGAGAAGTCAAATTAAATTCCAATATTTACTGATGGCATTTTTATTATTACTCAAATTTGAAGTATATAACATTAAAATTGTACATAACATAAAGGTTTTAAATAAAAGTTACATTCAACTGCATTTATATTAAATTTTACGTTATTCATCAAAATGTCATAGTAGAAATGAGCCATTAACCAGTGAGAGTTATAAATAGTATAAAACTTAAACATTGAAGGAGACGATTATAAAAAACCCAGATCTAATGCAAAAAAAAAAAAAAAAATCTCGTTAATTCGGAAAATTCATTAATTCGAAAAGACCTTCCGCCCGACCATTCCGAATTAAAGAGCTTTTACTGTATATATAATACATATATTTAGTATATGCAGAAATTTAAAGAATTTATTATAATCTTAAATTAAAAATATATAAATTAATAAATTATTGATTTGCATTTAATATATATACTACAAATATTAAATAAAAAAAAAAAAAAAAAAATATTTCAAAATTTCGAATTTCGTATATATATTAAATATAACCTAAAGAACTAAGTTTGTTAACTTTTCTATATATATGTATAAATATATATATATATATATATTGGTATATGTTAAGTTTATATAAATTTATATATATATATATATATATATATATATTAATGTTATATTTATTTCGTCTGCGCAGTTCTTTAAAATTTCTTAGGACAATCAGAGGACAAAAAAAAAAATTGTATTTAAATATGGCTATACTATAAAAACACGTTTGCTCCTTTTTTTTATATTATATACATACCAACATAAATTTATCTTCAAACAACAACAACAACAACAAAAATTATGTATTCTCTTTTTCATTTTTTTTTTTTTTTTTTTTTTTATTTGTATCTTTAAAAATATTATTCTATATGCCCATATAGTCTTAAAAATATATGTAATATTCCGTCGGTATATATATTTTAACTTGTAAATTTTAACTTTTGTTTAAACGCGTTAAGGATCCTAAATATAGATCCATAGGATCAGCAGAAGCTACACATTCCTTAGCTATGGGAATCTGCGCGCCCTTCTAGTTCCGTCTTCTATTATAGTTTATCTCAGTGGTTTTCAATGTGTGCTCCGCGGAGCTCAAGGGCTCCTCGAAACAGCTACAAGAGCTCCGTGAGATTTTATAATTTTTAAAATTTTTGATGTAAAAATCCAAATAATTTGGATTATATGTATACATTTTGTTTTCTTCGAAATAAAAAAAATTCTAAATTCATAAATTTTATGTTATCAATATTATTGTAAGGTAAGTTAATCTATCTTAGTTGTACATATTAATTTTTGCATATTACATCCTCATATTTTAGGAATGGATCGTTGGTTAAAAACAGAAAGTTCAAAAAGAAATCTGGATGAAGAAAAGAAATCAATTAATGCTGGTAGTCAAGAAAAAACTTTTCACAATACTGTGCAACAAAAACAGGATACAGAAGCAGATTGAATGCTGAGGATGATATGAGATTACCATTATCACCAATAACACAAGATTTTAAAGCTCTGTGCAACTTGAAGCAAGCTCATTGCTCTCATTGATTTTTTTTCTTTAATAAACTTTTATTTTGTATTGCAGTATATTTTGGTAAAAATAAATAAATGTTTGCAATAGGCAATAATTTAATATCTATTTATAACTTTTTATTAATAGTGCGGCTCCGGATTTGCGAAGAGTATAAAATAATGCTCCGCAGCTAAAAAAGATTGAAAACCTCTGGCTTTATCTTATAGGTAAAAAAAAAAAAAAAAAAAATCGACAACAGGCGAAATATCATCATATAAAAAAAAACTTGTACCTTTGTGATATTATTATTTATCGATTCAATATGGCGGTACAAATATCTGTCAAATGGCACTATATAGTATACTTCCTAAACTTATCAGGAACACAAAATGAATTTAATAAGTAATATATATAAATTAAAGTTGTCATGAAATGAACTGGGCGCGATTAATTAAAATGTTTATTGCTTGTTTAATCTAAAAAAAAAAAAAAAATACTATACACTTTCGTTAGCCCTCTGGGATATACTTAGCTATATATCGAATTTAAGGAACATACCGAATTTTCAGTCATCCATTTTTAATGTAAGTATTTCTGTATTATATATAATATAATGAATTATTAACAAACAACAAAAATTATTATTTATTCGGAATGTGAACTATATATAAATGAAACGAGAAAATCCAAAATTTCCATTTTAAGATTATACATTTTTGATCCATATTATACCCAGGATTTGTTTTGTTATGATGACATTAGTAAATTACTATATCCAAAAGTGACTATATATAGTTTTTCATAAATGTATAACTCATGATCGGAAACAGAGTTAAACTATATACTATATATATGGATTTAATCTGAACATGTCCTTGGTAATAATATGATTAACTATAAAAATAATTAAAACATAAAAATTGAAAGAAAACAAATCTATATACGATAAATTCATACACTCTCCATATTAGACCAGAATTTTGTGGTATAGCTTGATAACATCCACCTGAAATATCCTTCATAATATATATATATATATATACATTTATTATATAAGTATTGTGATGGGTTGAACCGAATTTCCGAACCTTAATATCAGTTTACCAACCGCGTATAATCAATCGAAATGAGAAAATGTATGTAACGATAATTTTGGCAGCTCGTCACCGAACCGCATCCTTTACAATATTATATATATATGTATAATAAAACCATCGAAATTATCATATATATTTTATTAATTTAATATTAATAAATTATTTATATATATACTTTATTTATAGGATTAATAATTATATATATAAATAAATTTTGTTAAATTAATGTAAAATTGCGCAGAATCTATAATTTTAAAGACCAATTTTTTTAAATAAACGTAAAAAACTTTTGAAAATTATATTATTATTATTTTTTACATAATATATATTATACAATTAAGAATTATATATATAGAAAATTATTGTATTACTTAGTATGGCTTCGTTTCCGTACAGTAAATTGTATTAGTCTCCAATTATCAGAGTTGTTAAAAATATAATGCATATATATCATTTTTGTAATGCATTATTTTTAATAATTAATAATTCAAAATAAAAATGCATTTATTTTGTATATATAATTCAAATTCATAATTTTTTTTTTTTTTTTTTTTTGAATTAATTAATTCAAAAAATGCATTGCAAAAATAATGCATTACGTTAAATAATTTTGAATTATATTTACGAATTAAATTAGAATTATTTTGAATTATTTTTGAATTAACAATATAATAATTCATGTAATTCAAAATGAATAATTCAAATAATTCATTGAATTATACTTTTCTTTCTGAATTTGTTTTACGTAATGCATTATTTAACAACTCTGATAACTAATATATAAAAAAGACACATAAATATTATGAATAATATTGGAGCAGATGAGACGATAAAAATACTGATTGGCCTAAAGACAATTATATGCACCTTTATGAGACACGTTTAAAACTGAGATCGTATCAAAAGTTATAATACTTATTAAATCGTTAATTACAAATTGATAATAGTAAATACCATAAACGATGAAATATTTGATATACAAACGTTCACAAGTGACATATATATAACATTATTGAAACTTAATATACGCGCTTCTTATTTTGGGTTTACGAATCGAAATTGTCTGCAAAAAAAAAAAAACCTAATATCGTAACCAAAATAAACCAGAGCCGTTTTGTGGTAAACCAAGAGGACAACTACACAACATCGCTTTATACGTAGATGGATTGAACAAAGAGCATAAAATCTACTGACACGTGACACATAAACTCCCAGGAGGACTTTCTATACATAAAAAAAAAAAAAAAAAAAAAAACATAAAAGTTGAAGACTTAATAACACTCAGCAAACGGGACATAAGAAGTCTAAACAGGTCATACATAGTCCTTTGAACTATACCAACTCAGTAAAATAGGCTCTGGCTGGATACAGCAGACATCTCTGCCACCCCTGCCTAAATGACAAAAGAGACGACAGAGCATATTATCTGCCCACTGCGAGGCCAACTCACAAGAAATAGATCTTAAGCAAAGATGTCCTTAACCCCTGAAGAACTGGTCAATGTTGCGTGTTGTCCCCCCCCCCCCTCAAACATATAATAGAGGGTTCTTTAATAGGGGGCTAGGGCTAGTAATAGGGGGCTAGTAAACTTACAATAGATCGTTAACGTCTCAGATTCCTCCGAGTGTAGTTCAAAATAATATTTATTTTTATAATATGTAATCACAAAAAAATAGTTCCAATTCTATGGAAATGGAACTTTGGTTTAATAACATAAATGATCATATATAAACTGTTTCAAATAATCATGTATTGAATTGAAAGATTATTAATTATCGTCATATTAACGTTGTTCAAAACATAATTCTGGTATTTATATAAGTGTCAAAATTTGTTATGTGAACAAAATTGTTTGGCTTGTTAATTATACATCCCAAGTAACTAGAGAATCTGATTGTATAAATGATTTCTTTGAAAAAAACTGAAGTGTTTTTTTTTTTTTTTTTTAAATATAAGATTTATTACTGGGCCAAAAGTATATATATATAACTGGAAACAGCCATAGTTTTCATTTGAAAGGCGGAGCTGGAGCTAAATCAATATTACTCCGGCTCCCCAGCCCTGAGTTATAACACTAAATAAAAAGATATATTTAAAAATTACATGTAAAATATTGTATAGACTATAGTTCAATATTGTAAATAAGCAAGTTTTTTTTTTTTTTTTTGGAAATATACAAAATCCATTAGTAAACAATTTTGAATAAAATATAGCATTTAAAATTACAAGCTAATGGCCATGGCTATATAATCTTCAATCAAAAAACAAAAACTAGACTTAATTTGAAAAATTGTAAATGCATTTATTTGAATTCCTCCAAAATACAAATACAAAACTATATTATATTGATATGGAAAAATAATTATTGACATTTTGGTGTCAATAATACGAATAATGAAAAATATATCAAAGCTACACCAATTATTGACACTTTATTTAATATACATATATATATATAAGTAATTTATCTTATTTTCCAACAAAACAAAACTAAAAAATACAATTCCATAAAAATCCTTTAATTCATATTTAAAATTTGCTATATACATATATAGAATTTGTTAAGAAAATCCGGTAATGTAGAATCAATTTACTTGCAACACGTATATACTTAAGTTATTTCACCGAAACCGAAACTTGTCCGAAAGTTCTCTGAAAAATTGAACGTAAACATTTCACGCAATGCAATGCAATTTGACATTTAAAATTCGTTTTTGTAAATGTTGCCATTTTGAATTTATATATATTGAAAAATTCAATATTCTTAAAGGGCCAACCATAATATGCATATGCTGGCTTATGCAAACTCTATGGACGATACGATTACACTGAAAATGTACCTTCCAACCATAATGTACATAACCAAACTTTGAGTTCTTTTCGTTAACTTTTTAGTTGTCAAATTTCCGTCCAGAACTACGATCAGTTTCGTAGTGCAGACGGAAATTGACAAGTAAAAGTAATGTCAATTATGGATAGATTTGTGCAATGACAGTGCATAACGAAGAATATAATAAGTATATGCATTCGTTGAATTTTGACACTTTGCAGAATCTTTGCATAAGTACATTATGGTTGCCTCTTAAGTCAGAATAGGACATTTCGTCAGCTGCATTTGCTACTTGTCCAATAGATAATTTTTTTTTTTTTTTTTTTCAATTTTTTTTTACATTTTCATTGATTCTAACACTACACCATTTTCGAATAACAAAAGAAATCAAAAACATTGTTGGACATTATTTTCAAAACTGACCAAAAGAAAGAAATCATTGCCATACATTTTAAATTCCGATATTTTATTGAATATTATACATATGTATATAAGTTTATTCGTCAACTGGAACAGAACCGAAATCAGTATTTTCAGATTTTCCGAATGTATATTTAAGTTGATAGCGCTGAACCCGCAGCTGACATGTAATCAGGCCAATTATTCTACGTGGATCAGTTTTGTTAAGTGTATGAGGACTTTTTTAGTCTTTTTTTTTTTAAAGAATGCTAAGAATCGTTTCGTTTAAAGTCAGGTTTGGGATATTGCAATCGTATATAAGTGTGGGCTATATACATATTGTTTCGATTCGTTTCGCAAAGTTCAAATTTGACGTCTTCAATATATTTTATATATATAATAATATGGGAAATCGATTGAGTGGACATATATATATAGGTCGAATCAGAACGAATCGAATCGAAAGATTTTGGAACAATTTGGAATTTTGCGAACCGAAACTGGGAAGGAAATGTCAAGAGAAATGCAAATTTGAAATAATAAAAACAAAATATAAATATGTACATATATGGTTTAATGCGATCGGTTACAATGTATATACGTGTTCGGGGTCTACTTAACCGTAGAATCAAATCGAATCGAATCGAAACTGAACTGATCGAAACAATGTAGCCTCGCAGAGGCTTTAAAAATTTGTATGATAACAAAAATTTACTTTAAAGTTAAAAGAAGTCGCGCAGTTTTCTTGTCAATGATATGTATAAATTGCGGATATATAAGAAATTTAGATGAAAATTTATTGATTATTGAATCCATATTAGAATTAAAAAAAAAAAAAAAACCTAAAAAACAAAAATAATAATTTAATTTATTTAAAATATATTTTAAAATAATTTTTTTTTTTTTTTTTTTTTTTTTTTTTTTTTATTAAATATTACAGTCCAATATTATATAATTTTTTCTGTTTTCTTATAAATTATATATATATATATAAATAATAAATTTAATTAAAAAAATATAATAATTTTATTAAAAATTGTTATTTAAATTATAATTAAATAATTTACCTTAATTTTTCGTTTTTTTTTTTTTCTTATTTTAATTTTTTTTTTTTACTATATTATTATAATATTTTTATTTAAATTAATTAAATTTTTATATTTTTTTTTAAATAATAAATTTTGTTGTTGAATGTTGTTATTATATAAATATGATATTCTTAGAAATTGTTGCTGTTCATGTTGTTGATTGTAGAATATTATTATAAAATCCATTTTGTCATTATTCTCAAAAAAAAAAAAAAAAAAATTACAAAAAAAAAAAAAATTCAAATATTAAATTTATAATATAATTAATTGTTGTTAAACCCCGCAAAATGACGAATTCATGCGTGAATAAAAATTTTATTTTGGAATAAAATTTTGTTTTAAAATTATTAATTTTAAATATTTCGTTTTTTATTTTTTTATTGAAATTTCTCTGTGGATTTATTTTAATCAATTTTTTTTTTTTTTTTTTTTTTAAGTTTTTATACAATTTTTGATGTTGATGTTGATTGATGTTATTTTAAATAAGTATCTATAAAAAAATATTATTGTTATTTATCTACAAAAAAAAAAAAAAAAAAAAAAATTAAACAAATTTAACACACAGAATTTTAAAAACCTTAAATTATTTCATAAAAAAAAAATTTTTATTAAATTTAAAAAAATTATTAAAAAATAATTTTTATTTATTTTTTATTTAATTTTTTTTTTTTGCACTTTTTCTGTTGCACAAAATATGATTTTTTTTTTTTTTGAATTTTTTAATTAGTGGCACACGTTTTCATCAAATAAAAAAATTTTAATTAATTTTCATTTTTTTTTTTTTACACAATTAATTTTATATTTCCAATTTTATTTTTTTTTATATTTTTTAATACAATTTGTTTTGTTTTGTATAATTTAAATATAAAAAAAAAAACAAAAAAAACACAAAATATTAATAATAAATAATTTTGTATTGAATTTGACAGTTGAATTTTATTTGCGGTTTGTGTGTGTGTGTGTGTGTGTATTGTTTTGATGGATTATAAAAAATACCGACGGTAAATTTTAGATTTTAAATTTATATACACTAATTTTTTTTGGGTTATGAAATTTTTTTTATAAGGATAATAAATAAATGAAAATAAAAAAAAAAAAAAAAAAAAAAATTATAAAATATTTAATAAATATCTTTAAATTTTTTTTTTTATATTAATTGCACTTTTTTTTTAAAAAAAAAATATTAATTATTTTTTTATTTATATATTATATAAATTAAAATATTTAATGAAACAAAATTTATTTATTATTGTTTAGTTAATTATATTATTATTATTATTAAAACAACACATTTACTACAACAATAACAAAAAAAAAAAAAACACTATTGCATAAAATATTTATCATCGGTGCGGGAAACTACTCCCAAGTCTCGCCAACGAATTTGTTCTTTTACATCACAATAATAATAATAATAATAATAATAATAACAAACCCAAGCCCGAAATGGCGCCGATATTTATTTTTATTTAATTTTATTTTTTTCCATATTACAAAACTTAAATTTTTTATATTATTATTTTTTTCTTTTTTTCAAATTACTTCCAATATAAATAAAATAATAACAAAAAAAAAAAATTAAAATAATTATTATTAAAATATTTTAATTGTATTTAAAAAATATTATTAATATTTTTGTGTAAAAAAAAATAATTAAACAAACAAATTAAAATAGAAACACACATTTTTCAATTAATTATTTTTTTTATTTATAATTATTAAATAAATAAAATTTCTATTATTTTTGTAGGTTATGATAATTTTCCGGAACACTTTTTTTATTTTTATTTTTTTTGTATAAAATAAATATTTAAATTAATTTGTCATTTTCAATTTAATTTTCTCTTTAAACATTAAAATTTATTTTGTATTTTTTTTTTTTAATTTTATAATTAATTTCACGTATTTTCACCAATTTTTATTATTAGAATATATTTTATATATATATAGATATATATATATATATAAATATATATATATATATATATATATTTTAATTTTTTTTTATTTTTTTTATTTATTGAAATTTTTCAAATAAATATATATAAAAACGAAATAAATTAAAAAAAAAAAAAACACGCGACTTACCGCGCGATGGCAACACAACGACTAAAAAAAAATTTATATATTTTAAGTAAAAAGATTAAACTTTTATAAATATAGAAAGAGTAAGAGAAGCAAACAAAAAAAAAAACACAATTTTAATAGTTATGTGTGCACGCACACATCAAATAATAAGTCAATTTTTATTTATATAAAATTATGCTGCACAAAATAAAACCACTACATACAAAAAAAAATAAAAAAAATTAAAATCAAATCCTCCCATCTTTTGACAATTGAATAACAAATTTTTTTGTGTAAGGGATGTGTAAATTTGTTGTGATACATTTTAGCGATTTAGCTAGCGAATTTCCATTAATTTCGTTTTTATTCATATTAAACCTGGTCTACATTGTTTCGATCAGTTCAGTTCAGTCAAATTTCATTCCTCTTGAGATTTCCTTCAGTTTCGATTCGCAAAATTCCAATCGTCCCAAACTCTTTCGATTCGATTCGTTGCACAATTCGACCTATGTGGTCCACTCAATCGATTCTCCATACAAAATATATGAAGTCGTCAAAATTTGAACTTTACTGAACGAATCGAAACTGAACCGATCGAAACTATATGTAGCCCAGGCTTCAATAAAATATGTATTAAATTTTTAATTTAGACAAAAAATATTTTTCTTTTTTAAATATTATATATAAATTTAATTTTGTATATTTAAAATTAATGATAATTTTAATAAATTAAATAATTTATATATTTTTTTTAAAAATATTTTTAATTTAAAATGGCTACTCAAAAAAAAAAAAAAAAAAACAATTGAAAAGCCGTATTTGTTTTCGGTACGAATAGAAATACAATTCAATTTAACTTAGTTTTAGAACAATATTTCACAAAGAGACTGTAGCTAGCGACACATAATATAATTTGTGTCACAGAATTTTATATTTATTATATTGAACTTAAAATTTAGATTACAATTTTATTATAAATTTAACTGAGCAATATTTATTCTGAAGAATTTGGTGCGGTGAAATAAAGTGATAATAATTTTATTTGTCATTCCAATTAAGTAATAAAGTTATATCTGCAAATTTTTTCGAGTATTAAATAGGATTTTCTTAAAATTTGGATTAGTAATATAACCCATTTTCATGAGATACTTAGTTAGATTGATTAGTTGAACAGTGAATCCATAACTTCAAGTAGCTCTTTAGAATCATTTTGCTATCACAAATTTTCGTGAACCTTAGCATGGATAGCGATTTTGAACTTCTAAATGAAATACTTAAATGTTTCTAAAAGGTCTAACCATGAAAGACTTTTTCTGGCTTAAATAATTTGAAAAGTCTGATTTGAAGTCTGTCATTTTGAAAAAATGGATAAAAAAACAATTAAAACAATTAAATTTTTTTTTTTTTTGCACGGGAAGGAATAAATAACTTGAAAAAAATTGAAGATCAATTAAATGATTCTTGTTTTTGAACTTTTTTGAACTGTCAAATTTTGACACAGAATGTGCAATTGAAATCTCATTTGCTTAAGCCAAAGTAAGTTAACGAAACTTGACGAAACTGGAGCAATAACTCTCTATGGTCACATCACAAATTTTATATATAATCGTACATTTCTTTAAGTCGACTTAAGTCAGAAAAAGTCTTCTACTATGGTTAGCCCTTAATATTTTAACAATCGGTACGGTTATTATTATTATTTCATAATTTGTCTATTTTCGTGTCGATTACGTTTCAATTTTATTTGTCTTGATTAAAAAAAAATCATTAAATAGTTTTTTTTTTTAATTAAAATTAATATACAAAGTGTTAAGTGTTGGCTACATAGTTTCGGTAGTACATAGATCGGTTCAGTTTTGATTCGTTCAGTAAAGTTCAAATTTGACGTCTTTATATATTTTTTATGGGAAATCGATTGAGTGGACCACATAGGTCGAATCAGAACGAATGAATCGAATCGAAAGAGTTTGAAACGATTAGAATTTAGCGAATCCAAACTGAAAAAAAATGTCAAGAAAAAAATTAAATTTGACAGTTTCAAAAAATAATAATATACATATGGTATATGTGATTATATCGGTTCCACCAATCGATACCTATGTGTTCAGTATACATAACCAATTGAATCGAATCGAAACTTAACTGAACTGATAGAAACTATATATAGATCAGCTTTTAGCTATTTAAATTTTGTAAAATCAGTATAATATTTTACACAGAATCCAAAATCGTTAATGCAAATATTGATCAGTTCAACCCTGAATTTATAATATTATAATGTAATGTAAGTTTCTCTGAGAGTTTTTCTCATAATATTTTTTATGAATAATGAAATTATATGTGTGAATTTGTGAATGCGATGATCGTAGAATTGGAAAATATGGTTATGGATAAAGGATGAATGGATCTTAGCATGGATTAAACAGGAAAACACCACCAAACACACGTGCATGAACATGGCTCATCACATATTTGTATATACATATAGTTACGAATCAACTATAAAATAATACATTTTATAAGGTTGGTCTCAGTTGTGTGGGTGTGTAGTAGAGACTAGAGAGCATAAATTTTGTATGCAAAAGAGTTTTCCATATTTTGAAGTAGGTGGGTAGGGTAAGTGTTGTTTATTTCTCTTTGCAATACATATATTATTATATATGTAACTAAATTTATGTACGTCAAAATGTTTAGTCAAAATTCTAATAGTACTTTCCAAAAAAAAAAAAAAAAAAATTAATAAAAAAAAAAATTAATAAAAAAAAACTATATATAACTTTTTAAAATTAATAATACTTTCCAACAAAAAAATTTCAATGATGCTTTATAAATTTTAAACTGATCATATATATATATTAAATTTAAAACTAAACGATCCTTAACAACAGATGGAACCACATGAAATTATAACGAAAAAAAATATTGATTTGATTTTTTGATTTTTTTACGTAAACATGTAAAATTTTAATTACATTTAGAATTCACTAACCTAGAATTAAGTCGTGCTATGTGCCATTTTATAAATTTTACATCAGGGGAAGCAAAATACAGTAAAAATGTTCGAATTTCTTGAGCTTACACAATTATTCTATAAAATTTTTTATCGAATTATATAGAATAGACTTTATTTATGTGATTATTTTTTAAATAATTATTTTACTTTACCAGATTTCCCACGAGAAAAATAATATATAAAAAATAAAATCAATCTGCAAACCGCAGGCTATAAATCCGCACTTTTAGTAATTTATTTTTTTATTTTGCATATAGCATGTTTCAGTTCTACGTAAAACCGATATAATAATGAGAAAAAATTTATAAAAAAAAAAAAAAATCGTATAATTCTAAAATACGAATTATTTTTTTATAGTGTTTGTTGCCATGTTGACCATTTCCATTATTGAACTAAAATTTATAAAACATTTTATAGACCATACAATAATTCTCCAAAAATTAAAAACTATAAATTGGATGAATATAGAACAATTATCATTTTAACATTATGTATGTAAGGACCAGTATAATTTTAAAAATTATGCTAAAAATTGGATATAGAGCACTCTAATTCATTATGAATATCGCTATATTCATTCATTAAACGTAAAAACTAACTACGGAAATGGATTTCTCGTAACTTTTTATATATAGAACTGTATATTTAACTCATTTTCGCCTTAGGTGGCGTGTAGCACGTTCTAACTCTCTCTAGGGTAGCGAACTAACTATATATATATAAAAAAAAATGTTTTTTTTTTGTTGATTAATCAAAATTTTTATTAATTAATTTAAAAAAAAAAAAAAAAAAAAAAATCTTAAATAAATCAATAAAAAATATAATTTTATTTTGTGTGTAAATATTTCCCGCCAAATTTTTTTGTTTAAACAAAACTGTATATATATAAGATAAATTTTGTAAATATTGTATTTATATAAATGCGCAAAATCTTTAATATCATTTTGGGGGATGGTGTTTAAATATGTAATTTTTTTTTTTTTATTATTATTTTTTATTTATTTGTGATCCAACCTCCTCTCCGATAATTTTACAATATATATATTAACAAAATTCTGGGAAATTTTATATACAATCATAAAATTTTATTTATATTAATACAACAAATAATCATGTAAAATAAAAAATCAAAAATGGAGGGATGTAAAGGAAACAATATACATAAATAAATAATAATGAAGGATATCAAATTTTAAATCACATTACACAACGCACCCTCAACTTTTCACTCAATTTTTTTTTTTTTTTTTGTAAATCTTACCATTTTTTTTTTTTATAATAAATTTATAATTTTAATGTTTTGAATTGCAACAATGCCTTTTTAAGGAGCAAAAAACTAAAAAACAAAACAAAAAAAGTTCACTCCTTCGAATATTTATATTTTTAATTGTTTATATGTATATTCCAATATTTATTTATGTATGTATTTTGGGCAAAGGATTTTTGTTGAAGGTTATAAATGTATTTAAGATTTTTAAATATATATACCGGTAAAAAAAAAAAATTATATATTCAATACATATACACACACACACACACATCAAGAAGAGCCTTACAAAATACAAAATATCCTTAAATTTTTATATGTATATGTGTAATCTGAAAATATTGCTGATGCGTAGAGAGAGTAAATGACAAAAAAAAAAAAAACACCACTCCAGATACAAAAAATAAATATGATTTTTTTTATATACATATATATATATAATTTTTGTTGTTGTAATATTTTTTTTTTTTGTTAACCAATCATTTTATTGCATTTCTTAAGGGTTGCATTTTAAAAACTTCTTAATAAAATAATTTTTTTTCTCTATGGTTTTATTTGATAGATTTTTTGGACGAATGAGGTATCAAAATTGAACTAATATAATAAATACATATATATATATATATATATATATATATATATATATATATATATATATATATAAATTTAGAATTAAAATATGGAATTTTAATTTGTTAGTGATGGCAAACTCAAGGAATTATTTATATGAAACACACCAAGTTAAAATTGGGTGATTTATTAAAATTTATCTTTTACATTTATTTTTTGTTTTTATATATAATGGTTTTAAATTAAAATGAATTGATTAATTTAATCAGTATATATAATAATTATTTATTGATTGTAGTATACAGTTGATTTGTTTCGCTATTCGCCTTTCGATACATTATTATTTCTCGTCGTCTCCCCTTTGGACTAGTAAAGCGGACGATAAATTTTGGTATATTATAATTGAAATCGACAAATTTTATGAATTCCATATACATAATATAACAGGAAAATATTAGCCCTTATGATTTATGATATTTAGCCCTTATGACTTATGACTCTTGTTATTCGCCTTGGCTATTCGACTCTCGATGACGTTTCTCAACACGTTTTGTTTATAATATTGTATTGTTTCTTCAATGGCCAACAAAACTATAAGCTCTTTTTGAAATTATAGTTGTGACGTTCAAATCGCACTATAAAAAAAAAAAATTCAAATATTTTTTTTTTTTATAATATATAAAATTTATTCATCTCGCCCACAAATTTCTATAGATATAGACGAATGAAAATCTGGTGACAGAAATTGATTAGTATGAACGAGTTCAATTATAACTTAATATTTAGAGTAGACGACGATTCGCTAAAAAAAATCTTGCTATCGATTATTTTGGCCACTTTTTAGTCATACCGAACTGTGTTTTTTTTAAAAGACGAGAACGGACAGCTCTGAGTCGACTTTAATCATATAAAGCTATTTATTTTTACAATCCATCAAATAATTATAATATAAATTTACACAATTTTTATTTATCAATAAAATTCTTTATTTTATTTTCATCTTACAAAAATTTTAGTAGATTTTTTTTAATAATTTTAACTTTAAAACTTTTAACAAAAAAGTTTGTTAAATTATTTTGAAAATTAATTAAATTTTCGATTTTAAAAAAATTATTTATTCAAAATTAAAATAAATATAATAATCATCAAGTTTTCAATTCGATTAAATATGATCATTCGATGAACTTGCATTTGATGATTTTGAATTATTGATGAACTTGCATTCGATTAAATTGTTTTCGATTAATTTATAATTCGATGAAATCAACGGAAAAATCCATTTATAAAATCATATTACATTTTTTTTTTTAACTATTTGTCCATAGATGGAGTAATATACAATTACCAAAAATTGATTTACTTAAAAAAGATATTTTCTAAATAAAGTTTTAGTAATAAAATTGACATATAAATCGCAAATTATTTTTTGGTTTTGATCATTGTGAATTGTGAGCTATATGTGTCTACGGTTTTATCAGTAAAATATAAATTATTTAATTATATCAAAAATTATTCAGGTCGAATTCAGGTTGGCTTTGTCAAAATATAATATTTATTAATTTATTAATATTAAATAATGTAAAATGTAATAGAAAATTATAGTTATAATATTAAAAACTAATCCGTTCTTCTTTGAATCTTTTTGAACCGGAAAATGGACTGTAACTTGAAATGGTGCTCATATACAATTTTTTTTTACGTCATATTCTACTACAAACAGCGTTGGTATAACGTTCATCAATTATTTCGTATTCACCCTGTATTCTTTACAAGTTTTAAATAAATTGTTAAAATTTGTAAAAAAACTATCAGAGGAATTAATTCTAAATAAATTAGTTTGCCCTCTGTTTGCCTCAACAAAAATAGTACTAATTAAAAAAAAAAAAAGATATGTCTTAGCTTTTAGAACATCAAAGATAATTTAATTTGAGCTAATTTTATTTAATTTGAGCTATTTTTCTATTTAGTTGAACTATATGCGATCCACATCATTAAAATGGTTTGAATCTCTGTTAAATAAAGTTATTTTAGTAATAGAAAAAAAAAAGCTTTGAAATTCGTTTTAGTTTTAGGTGCAAAACTTAACGATGAGCCACATAGTTTTTATCAGTTCAGTTCAGTTTCGATTCGATTTGACTGGTTAAGTAAACTGAGCACATAATTATCGACTGTAAACGATCAAATCATATATTTTTATTTTTTGAAACTGTCAAATTTCATTTCTCTTGACATTTCCTTTAGTTTGGATTCGGAAAATTCCAATCATCCCAAACTCTTTCGATTCGATTCGACTTCAATCGATTTTCCATACAAAATATATGAAGACGTCAAATTTAAACTTTACTGAACGAATGAAACTGAACTGATGGAAACTATGTAGCCCACACTTACGATTGCAATATCCCAAACAGACTTCAAACGAAACGATTCTTAGCATTCTTTAAAAAAAAAGACTAAAAAAGTCCTCATACACTTAACAAAACCGTTCCACGTAGAATAATTGGCCTGATTACATGTCAGCTGCGGGTTCAGCTATCACTTAAATACATTCAGAAAATCTGAAAATACTGATTTCGGTTCTGTTCAGTTGACGAAGAAACTGTGGATCACATCTTCTGCGATTGATAGTTATGCTCTAGCCTGAAAAAGGTTAACAGTAACACACCTTGGTAATGGATTTCAGAGCCGTCACACGAAATCAGAGATTTAGCCATCAGATAAACTATGCCATTTTACAGAAACCTGGGTATATTAACTGACCAAATATTAGTAGAGTGTGTATAGGCACAAAAGATTTCTTTAGGTCGCAGGTTCGTATTTCCGCCTGATATCATTCAAAACGTATATATGGATATCGGAAGTGTTGTGTGTATTTGTCAATACTTTGTTGGCTTTACAATTAAAATCGGTCCAACTCATTGACATTACCCATTGCAAGTTAATTGTGTCGGTGTTGATTTTCCTAAAGATAGGAACATTAAATTGTAAAGTTTACTATAACTATAACTATAAATATTGGGATAAATATTATTTGTTTTGCAAAATTAAGGAATGCAAAAAGCATTTTTCCGTTGGAAAGATGAAATCTCTAACGAATATCGCTGAAAACGTATTGTTCTTTTTAAAATCAATGATTCGTTTTACATGGAACAAGCTAAATCTGAAGACAAAGATTAAGGAAATTAATAAAATAATATTAACTTATTCTATTAAATTCGCATCGGAATCAATTGTGAAACAGATTAAAAGACGCAAGTGGAAGTGGATCGGACATATTATATACTATCCAGGACAAAAAACCGACAACATTACTAGAATGGCGTTAGATTGAAATCCTTATGGTAAAATATCAAGAGGTCAATCCAACGAACACCTGAAAACGATCAGAACTCCTGGAACTAGGAAAATGTAATCTCACATTGGAATACATAGTGTAATAACAACATCAGCAGCCACTAACCGAGTGAGATGGAGATGCCAAATGGAAGCCCTATTCTCCCAGGTGGAGTAATAAAGGAAAGAAGAAGAAAAAATATATTAAATTCGCTCGCATCTGACTTTCGAATGATGCGAATTTCTTACGTGGTAAATAATTTTGACTTAATGATTTGAAACAAAAATATTGTTCATTTCTACATTGTCGTCTTATACACGTTGATTAAAAATAATTGTGTAATATATACTTACTTACGTTTACGTTTCCTACAACAACAACAAAATCAAAATATAAAAAATATTAACTGATGAATTTTAAAACAACGAATTTAAAAAAAAAAAAAAAATTATTATAATTATATAATAAATTTTTTCTTTTTTTTTTTTTTTTTTTTTTTATATATATATTTTAAAATTATTTTCAATATTAAATTTGCAAATTTTCTGTGTATTATATTCTTGCTATTTTTTTTTTTTTTTCTTTCTTTTTGTAATATAAATAAATTGTTAAATATCTTATAATTTTATTTTAACATAAATCAATAATCATTCGATAAAATTATTCTTTATTTTTCTTTTCATTTTGTTTAAGTATACTAGCAAAGATAATCTAAAATATTTAGATATAGTTCAAAAACGTATAATGAAAATTTTTCAAGAAAAACTATATAATTTAAGAAAAACAAAATTATAAATTTACTTATTTATATAATATAGAGGAGAAGAAAATGCTATTTAGAACTTAATTCATTTAAATTATTTTCTTAGCATGTGAGAAAATGCCAAAAAGAAATCAAGCTTAATAGATGTTTTCCTTAATTATATCTTCCTTCTAAAAATAGCTCCACATATGCTAACAATATCTCACCTTATTACTTGGTTGACTTCAGAAGGGGGGGCGGGGAGTGGAAGCGGCCAAACCACGTACCTAGACCGTGCGGTCCCTTGTACGCCCTTACGAAACGTTGACTATATATTTTCATCACAAATCGTGTCATTCCACTTCCTTTATAAAATTTGTCAGCTTAGCAAGGTTTTTCACTGCTTAATTCTATTAAATTTTGTTACAAAATAAGAACCCGAAATTTTTTTTTAAATCTTTTATTTACACCAGTGACATAAAAGATGTTCAATTGTTTCATCATCTTAAAAACAGCCTCTATCTCTACAAGCTGTTTCAGTTGTCATTCTGAGTCGCCCGGCATGTTTACGTAATAGTAAATGCGCCGTAACAGTTCCTGTGTACAATCTGAGCATGGGTTTGGTCATGTTCAGAATACTTCTCGATTGTTTAGCATTGGGGTTATTATATACTCCAGAACAAAGTTTTGTGTGAAGACAAACTGTTCAGCGCTACCAATTCTAACGTGTTTTGTTCTACTAGAGCCATAGTTTAACCAGTCTTTTGATCGAACTGACTGGGGAAACTGGATCTGGCTGCTATCCATCGCGTCACTTTTAACCAATTCATCAGCTTTTTTCATTTCCCATAAAATGTCGCTGTTACAGGGAGACCAGATGATAAGCAAATTATTATTATATCCTAATTACTTTTGATTTCGCTGATCCAAAACCAAATTATCAATATTTTTATCACAGGTACATGATATATATATATATATACCCATTTTATTGGTATCGGGGAAGATGAAACTTGTATTCTAGATTGATGAGAATTAGATCCTCAATTTACTAATTGAATTTATTATACAAAAATACAAATTAGTTGAGCATTTTCTTCTCTATTATATTTATATATGTTTTTATATCTCTGGAAAAAAGTTTCTATAATTTCAATTTTTCTTTGAGGTTATGTGTCATACAAATGAACTATATCTTATATTGTAGATGATTTTTGATATACTAAATATTATAATTTATTTTTAATTTTATTTTAAAATTGTTTATTTTTTTTTTTTTTTTATTTTTATTTTTTTTTTTTCTCTATATATTTTATTTATTATACTTTTCCAATAAAATTAATATTATATTTTTTTTTGTATACACTTTACCATCATAAGGTTTTTTTTTTTCTTTAAAAGAAATTCTATTAATTTTTTTTTTTGTTATCAAAATGTATAATTTTGGAATGTATTTAGTTTTAATGCTAATTACATTTTTTTCTTTTTCTTATAATATTTTTTTTTTTTTTTTCTTTACAATAATTTTACATTATATTTATTTTATTTAATGTCCTTCTTCAAAAATATATTAAACATGATGAATAACATATATAAATCAGTGTAGTCGAAATAAAATAACTAATTGTAATTATTAGATATTCTCGGATTTTGGAAATCCAAGTTTATAAAATGGTGTCTCTCTAACTAAATAATATATAAAAAATTTGGCAGGATTTAGAGTTGTGAGGTGACTGTTAATGATGTTACCTGTCAACAAAACAAAACAAAAAAAACCAAAACCAAAACCTTTAAAAGTAAAATTGTATTCGAGATATAATAATAATTAAAACGGTTTCGACACATGTTTAAATTTGACTGTTAAGAGAATTCCAGCAACATCACGATTAATTCTTAACTACCTTTTTGTTTTTAAATGATCTTGAATCAAAATAACTAAAATATTTGCCGGAGATTCTCTAAATAATACAGTGAATTTTCGATATAAGCGACCTTTTAGCTGAATCAATTCATTTATAAAAGTATCCCTTAATGGAAAATGGTCGCTACTTTAAACGAAAAATGGGAATTAATCGAAAAAAAAAAAATCTATAGATAAGTAAATTTATATGCTCCAAATACAAACAAAATTGTACCTAATTATAAATACTACAATGAATTTTCGATATAAACTTAATATTGTACTTTAATAATAGCGACTTTCGATTTATTATAGTAAGCTTTTTTGAATGATTTAGTTTTCGTTAAAATTCATTTTAAATTTAAATTAAACTTAATTTTCCTCTATATATATTTTTTTCAGTAATGCTCTTCGGAAATTAAGTTTAAGTTTTCTATTTAAAAATATGATAAAAATTTTCTGTCGTACCCTGTAGACAAATTCATTTTTTTTTTTTTTTTGTTCCATAGACATTACTTTTTTCTTTTACCGAAATTATTATTCTTGCTAATAAAAATTATTAAATTATGGATGACCTTATAATGGAAAAATGAATTAAAAAAGTTTACTATAATCGAGAGTCGCTAATTATCAAAAGTCGCTATTATCGAAGTAGTTTATATCGGAAAATTTACTGTATTGTCAAAATTTCTTAAGTGGGAGTCACATACTTGCGACAAGTTAAGTACCGACAAGTTAAGTAAAGTAGCCATTTTGACGTCTTCATATAATTTGTATGAAAAATCGATTGGTCAGTCACATAGTGCGATTCGAAACGAATTGAATCGAAAGAGTTGAATTGATTTCTACTTTTGCGATTCCACTTTTCCAAACTTTTGAGTTTGACAGTTTGACTTTTGTCAAAAAAATTTATAGTTTCGGTTTTTAATAATTTAATACAATAGTTTTTTTACAATTTCAATTTAAAATTAAAATTCACTTTAAATTAAAGAATTCAAAACAATATATTCACAGAAAACAAATTTCTGTGAATATATTTTTGACTGATACTTGCGATTGCGATCGATAACTATGTGACCAGTCTACTCAACGAATCGAAAGGCTACTTTACTTAACTTGTCGAAAGTATGTGACTGCAGCTTTAAGATTACGACAAAATGTCAAAAAAAAAAAAAAAAAAAAAAAAAAACGATTTTTAAAATGTGTGTAAATTAAGTAACGATTAAAAATATTTAGTATTTCAATTTTAAAGAGTTTCGACAGATTATTTGAAATTCGTAAATTTCTTTACACTTACAAAAATCCGTGCAAAATTATTAATTAATAATAAAAAGACGTTACACGTTACAAAAAAATTCAAAAAAATTTACAGCGAGCTTTGATTTAACAAAACTTTGTAGTATAAATTTTTATATATTTAAGTGAAATTTTTTTATCTTTTCTGATTATTTATTGTGTGTAAACACTTAAAAAGAAAATGAGTATTTTAAGGCAATTTTCCAGTACCTAATTATAATTAATACATTTTTGAAAAAGTGTCACTTGGTTAGCAAATATAATTTTTTTTTTATTTTTTTTTTTGAAATTAATTTATACTTTTTATATGATTTATTAAATTGTATTATTTTTATTTATATATTTAGTAAAATAATGAAATGCCTGACAAAGTGTCAAAAAAAAAAAAAAAAAATTAAATTTTTTTTTTTTTTTATTTATATAAAATGTGAATTTATTTTGCTCACAAGTTCATAAATATTATAACAGTCTTTTTATTATAAATTTCTTTTTTTTTTTTTTTTGTTATTGAAATGCTAATTTATCATCAGTAGACAGAAATCAAATATTTTGATCTTTAAAAATTATTCATTTCTAATAAACTTTTATATTTTTTTATTTTTTTATTAAACCAGATATTTTGTAATCCGTTTAAAAACCGCTCACGATAAGAGGCACTTTTCAAAACACATATTTAATTATTTAGTTGATTATGTAAAATTATTTTTTAGGTGTTTTTTAAAATAAAAATAATAATTTACATTTT